>VNJT01005291.1:0-38543 GCA_008042655.1 Drosophila burlai | reverse complement strand
GAGAATAGTTAGAATAAAGCAAAACCAATCATACATTTTAGTAGCTTGATCAATTCCGAGTTAGGGTTGATACAATTCTAGCCAAAGTTTTGACTTTCATTTTTTTATTTTTGGCCTATGGGCCAGACCACAGTGCATTGGTAGTAAGAGTGAAATGGGCCAGAAAGTTGGCCTTGCCAGAAGCGGGCTGCAATCGATGGCGTGTCTATGACAGACAAGGAGCCGTTCAAAGGCGTTATATAGCCGGCATTATAATTGGTACCCCCGCAGAAAGCCGAGAGCCACGTGGAGGCAACGCTCCACATTAAAGCCATTCAAGTACAAATAATTTAACTTTGTTTCCGTCGAATAAACAAGAACAGATAAATTTGAGACCCGTTCTCGGGGTCTGCAAGTGAAGCTGTTGTTGTTCGTCTGGTGTATTAAATAATTGAGCATATGAAAATGTAGCTGAGTGAATTCCTTGGTGCATTGGCTTGTCACACACACACCCAGTAAGGAATACTATGTAGTGTAGTAGTGCTGGAAGCCGGCATTTGCTGCGAAAACTTTTCAGCAGGTTGTAAAGCACATTACATCTTGGGATAAGCAAAACAAATCTGCCCCCAAAAGCGAAACCCGACATGAGCAGTGCATTAAAATTGCTCAAAACCCGAAAACAGCAGCAGCAGTAGCAGCAGAAACCGTGTTCCTGTTCCGAGACCTGAGAGTGCAAATAATTTTCTCCTCTACCCCAGTTTTCCCCGGACAGCCTGACACATTGTTTCACACCTTGTGGCCCCCACAGAGAGAGAGAAGAAAAATGTCCAAAAAAGAGGATGGCAGCGATGAAATGAAGTGCGGCTCGAATGACATGCAAACTTTTAACTCCCCCCTCCGCCGCAGGACATGCACACAGCCCTTTTGTTACCTCCTGCATTTGTCGAGTTACCAATAAAGTGTCTTTGAATGGAGTAAATTGACTCTGGCATGACAAACAGTTCCGAGTTCGGAGACTACCGGCCGCCGTACCGTCATGCCGCCGCGGTTTTTGTTCAGCCATGAAATCGTTTGGCCGCTGCATGACTTGTACTATATTCATATTATATGTTGCTTCGAACAATAAAGAAAGAAATGCCAGTTGTTTGTACCCGTGTGCTCCTGTGGGCCTTTCTTCGAGTCAGTTACTTTTAGGGCCAATTTATGAGCTCACATTAAGTCGAGTCCGTGTGAAGGAAAACAGAAGGCAGTTTGTTAGATCATTTGTTGTGTAAGTCCACAAAAATAGAGCATGAATTTGAGTTCGAACACTAGACAGCAGTTAATTGTTTAAGCTAGGAAACACAATGGCCTTTCATGGGAGAAGCCTTGAGTGACTTCTGATTTTGACATTGTTAGGGGTTTATTACTTTATTTTTTACCTATATTATACCTATATTTATTCTTAGAGTTTCTTCTATATATAAATGGATTTCATTTTCTATGACTAAAGACTTTTTTTAAAGACATTTAAATTTTTTTTAGAATATATCCTAATTAAAGATTATTAGTTGTTATCCTTTTGGAAGATTTAGAAATAACATTCCTCTTGGATTTATTAAATAAACACAGTTAAAATAAATATGGTATTCCCACTTATTTTATTTAAATATTTGTCCCTTACTATTATCCCAACGTTATCCTCTTCCAAATTATAAAGAGCCTGCAAAATTCTCCCGACTCCCTAAGCCCACAAGCCCATGGGAGTTGCTTTTCTATATTTTTCCAGGCAAGGCTTGACTTTTTAAATTAAAAATAAAAGAGCTACTTAAGGCACATGAGCAGTAAACAGGAATACATTTATTAACCATCGCTAAGCTAATGCACTTCTTGATTTTTCTGTAACTCACTTATGGATATATATGACGATAACAAATTGGTAAGTGATCTGATATCAGCCACTCAAATGTCCCACCTTCACCCTGATTAAACAGCCCGAAGCCGGAGCAAATATTATTGTGTGTAACTATAATTGTTTACAATGTAAACTTTACATGGAGTACAACCAATAAAATACGCCGCACTCGATGCCGCCCATCGGCAGTTGACCTGGCCTATACATATACTGCATATATGCTCGGACTCGGCTCGCCTCGACGCGATGTTTGCCTTCGTTGGTGGCCCGCCAGGAGTCAGCCGGAGTTGTATCTGTGATTAATGGTTGGCCATATTTTTACACTGCCAGCAATTAGTGCAAACGAAATCAAATTTGAGCAGCGGTAATAAAAGCAAACTGGGCAGCAACGAGCCTTACATATATTTGGCTAATAATGGTGCTTAAGTGGATGTCAGGAGAATGAGGGGGAAAGTAGAGAAGCCGGCACTGCCGCCACATAGTTGCCATTTTATTTATGACACTCTCTGGCAACGCCTACCAGCAGCGGGAGATAATAACACGGCAAACATTATTCTTGGCCAACTGGTCTCCAGGGCACAACTTGCCAACAGCAGTCGAGGAGCGTAAAGCGTCGGCAGTGAAGGCGAAAGTGGAAACGGAATTGGATCTGGGCAGTGGCAGTGGAAGTGGAAATGGAATTGGCAGGGAAGCCGGCGGAAAGTGGCCAAATAATTATCTCAGTGCACAATCTTGGTGCTCAGCCAGGCCAAGATCTCTGCCTTGTCTGGCCCCCGGCCATGGAATCACAGCCTCGGCTTGCTGACTTTAGGCTGTTGTTCTGTATTTACATGAGAATTATGCTGATTATGAGATTGCCCGTTCGGGACGCAAAAAGAAGGTGTGACTCCTGTGCAGGGAAACGCCCCAACATGTCGCAGCTTTAGGGCTCCCCGAAGATCGATTCGAGTCCCAGCGCTAAACGTGTCAAGGCCTCACCTCGCGTCGAGTTCCATTAGCAGTGGTAATTTTCCTAATTAGCTGATGAACCAACTAGCTACTAGACTGCTCTGTCTAGTAGCTAGCAGCACCCTCTAAAAGTTAAGCAGCTGCACTCGACTGAAGCGCCACTTCGGACCCCTGAATTGGCACACGCATTAAATGCTACTCGAGCACATTGCTCATACGCCGTGTGGACCGAAATGGCTTTAAGCACATCGCTCATACGCCGCGTGTGAAGCGTAAAGCGCTTAAAGACCCATCCATATCCATTTCCAGCTACTGAGATAAATGATATACAACAGCCGAATAGTAGACGGCAATAAATCCAAAACGTAAACTACATAAATTAGAAATTTTCGTATTTATGCGACCGCTTTCCAGCCCATTGGCAATGGGAGTCACGTAGGCGACTTTACAACCGCAACTAGGCGAAACCTTTTGCTGATTACGACGTGACCAGCCAGGAGATGTTGGTCTATCGCGCTGTATGTCTGTGTGTGAGTGTGCGGCACATACAATTATTTTAAATTATTTTTGATAATTGAATGAAACACAGGAAAACGTACAATGATTTAATGCCATATCTCGGGCGGCTTGCCAGTCGGAAGTATTACGCTCTTACAGTATTATCCGCGCATGCGCCCACCCAAGGAGAGCATCCGGCAAGGATGAGGAGTGAGGACCAGCAGCACGTGCACTTTGTTTACACAAAGTAATGAAATTTCAACAAACAAGCAGCTGGGAAATTGCCACGTCGTCTACGATGCGTGTGCGAAGGGATACGAAGCGATGGGTGACAGGGAGATGGACGGAAGGGGCCCAAAGGCAACCGAAATTGCGCATAAATGCGGCTAATTGCATTAGGCAACAATGTTGCCAATAATCATTTGACAGACATCAAAGGAGCCAACAAGTTTTCCCACTCAAATTCGAATTCAATGCATATTGATGAGCTCAGCTCAAAGAGGGATAAGCGATAAGTGAGCTAATGCTCAAATGTAAAGGATAACTGGTGCACTGGGAGAAAGGATTTATGCTTAAGTTTGGGAATTAGTTAAAAAACGAATCCAATTAAAATACCCGTATTACCCATATTATAATTACCTAACCAATGTAGAAACCTAGATTTTAGTTGAGCTAGAAAATATTATGGAAAATTTGTTACTTGAAACTATTGCTAAATTTGTATTTTATAAAAATATACAATTTCCAAAGAGAATTGTTTCACTTATCAATCAGGAAGTAAGGTTTATAACTAATTACCATTTACTACTCCCATATAACTCTTTTTTTTTCTCTGTGTGCTTCGGCCCTCTGAAATCGGTGAGTTTAATGACCATCCCGTTCGAAATGGAGTGGAATGCCTGGCAGATATAACCTCGAATGCCATCAGCGGGATCTTTATGCATGTCATTTATCTAAACCCCGGCAACCTTGGCCGTTCAACTCAACTTTCCTCGACATTTTATGAGCTGGAAGTTGGTTTCGCTTCGTGGCAGCATAAATTATACCGCATGCATTTATTTGGCAAGGTTTTTTTTCGGTGGCCTTGAGTGCGGGAAATGCAAACTAGCATGTCGAAACAAAGAGCAGCTGCAGTTCAGCCAGCGGGAAAATCGAAAGAGCGGGAAAGCTCAAAGATGCAGCAAAGCTGCGGAGCCGGCAGCAGCTGCAAATGCGGCCAAAAACCAACAAGGTCAGTGGTAACCAGAAACGCAGAGAACCGAAAAGCTTTAAGGAACTTCAAGCTGAAAACTTAAAGTAATCGAAACTCACTGCTTAAATTCTAATTAAATTTCAATTTCGGGCATTGCCCAAAGTTATCTCAGACGACGAAACTTTCCAGAATACGGCCCCCGACAAAATACGTACAAAATACGTACAAAATACTTGTAATCCCAATTTGCATAAATATTTATGCTGATGGCCCTTAAATTGCTAGCCCTCACACCATTTGTGTTAATGCGTCTTAATCTTTAATGAGCCAAGTTTCGCGATTCGCGGTTCGGTTCCTGGGTTTTCCCATTGGATTTTGGGTCTGGGTTCGGGTTCACAGGCTGCGAGAGTACGTGGAGCCAGCCAGCATGACCTCCGTGGAAGCCAAATGGCGGTGGAAGTGGTTTTTGCCATTGTGCACTACTTTGGCCAGATAGCAACGAGATGAGATCTAATTATAAAGATAAACTGTTATGCTTCCTGCCAACGCCCAGCCACCACGCCCGTGTATGTGGCGAGCATTCAAATGGGCCAACAAATCTCCGTTCCGGCAGATGCCAAGATGCTGGCCAAATAAATTCCAATGTGTTTGGAATCTCTAATCGGACAGAATTGTGTTTATTTTGTATTTTCCAAACTGGCATATCAATATTCTTGCTCTCCGTGCCTGCTTTATGCCAAGCCCAATTTACAGAATTATTTTAGGGGATTGCCGTCAATCAATAAAATTCACAAGCAGTCTTTAGTGCTTAAATATTTTCTGGCTCGTCTTACAACCGGGCAAAACTGAACTCCCTTCGGAAATACATAAATTCGACTGTGGAATGCCAAATATGGAATTTATGACTGGTTCTGATATGCAACCTTGAAGCTTTGACAACACAAAGCTTCGTTTTAACGCTTGACCAAAAATAAATAAAATTAAAATTATATTTTCATACTTTTAGGGATTATTAAAGAAGAGCTTTTATTCAAAAGTCTGTGACTGATTAGGTTCATTTGTATTTTCTTTTTCACTAATTAACTCTCGTAAAATGCACTTAGCATTCCTTGCTTAAATTTTTACAATTCAAAATCAACCTGGTGGTTTCCTGAAGCACTTCCGAGCTGAATTGCTTCCCTAAATTTAAATGAAAGTATGTATAATTAAATGGTCCAGAATGTCCTCTTCAATCCACACGGACCGAGTGCCCCTCCGGTATCCACAGTTCCACTGCTGACAGCGAAATCCACACGAAAGATAACAAAGCAACTCCAACTCGAGCCGGAACCAACTCCCACAACTCACTCCCTGGGCTACTCGCTACTTATTTTAATTGCTCAACATTTTTCACCAACTTTTCTTGTGCGCTCCGAAAGTGGCACGCACACTCGGGTAAGTGTGGAAATAATATCGAATGCTTTTAGGGGCATTTGCAGCTCGCCGCTTAATCGACTGATTTAGAAGTTTATTGCATTCCGGCATCTTTCGCGGAGCGGCATTTGGGGAAATGGAGCCGGCCACGAAGGTATTTAAGCGCACTGCGTGCTCCGTGATGGGAGCTCCACCACCACTCCGTTGGCCTCTCGTCCGGAGACTCCAGTCGCCGGCAATATAAATGGACTTCCGTGCATAAAGCGGATAATGCCGGGACGAACGCCAGACAAACCGGCACTTTAAACTGTGCTTGAATTTATTGGCCTGCATTTAAATGGCCGGCAATTGCGAACGCCTTGCTGCGACTCAATTCCAACATAAATGCACTCAGCAAAAGTGTGACGGGTTTATAAAATACAAGGAATGGGCATGTCCATTCCAATTATTGTTTCTAATTGAATTGTAGTGAAGAGAACACGCCATTGGATGCAGTATTCTAATTAAAAGCCTTTTTAACAAGTTGTATATTGCGTTTAGACACGAAACTTGGATGAAAATCAGTCCAATTACCAGAATTTAATTCTTAATTATAATTCAAGAAGATGGAGAAAGTGCTTAAATCGAAAACCAAGTACTGATACTAGAAAGTACATTAAGAAGTAGCACACTATATGCAATTTACATAAGTCTCAAACACTTTCCAGTTGAAATTAAACATAATTCATTTGTGTTTAGTCCAAAAATAATAATAATAAAATAATTTTACTGTAGTAAATTAAAGAGTACCATACTAGATCCAATTTGTAAATTTTAAATGAAGTTAAAAATAATATTTATATAATAATATAATATAATTATAATTGAGCGATGACACTTCACTCCTTTTTTGGTACTAATGATTAACTATTTAAATTATTATTAATTAATTAAATTCATTTTAGATGAACAAGGAACAAAGAACAAAAATTGGGAAACTTACCTATCTGAATTGTATAAAAAATAAATATATGACACCATTTAAACATACAGCATTTCTCTTTCTTTCTTTCTCTTTCATTGAATGATAGTAATAATGTAGTGTCATTCGATTATTTAAAATTTTTCAATTTAAATATATGCAGAATTCTTATATTGTATTAGCTTAGTTAGTTTCTCCCAGTGCATCGAAATAATCTCCACGTGAACTGCTACGCAAAACGCTCGCCACAAATTTGCGGCAACTGGTAGCTGACGATGGCGAGGCTGCCGTTGAATGCTGTTGTCCTTGACCATCGCATGAATAATTGCGCAGGAGCCGGGGATTGGCCGCTGTCCTTGCGACAATGCGTATAATTAAGCAAAACCGCAAAAATCGCACAATTCATGCAGCAGGCGCAGCATATTAATGGCTGCTTATTGAGACGACAACATGGAATGTAACGAAATTTGCATTAAAACTGATTTATGCATTTGTCGTTGCGGTCGTTATTGCCGCTGTTCTGTTCTGTTGTGATCTGTCCTGTGCTTTTCTGCTGGCTGATGCTGCGGCACAGCACATGAGAAATTTACATAAATTTTCCGCAGCCAAATGGCACTTTTATTATGTACTTCGTTCGTTGGGGCCACAAAACAGCGTCGTAAAGCTTGAAGGGAGTTGTATTTGCCCAAAAAACGGTTGATTTTGACAACACAGCTGTTTTAAAACATAATTTGATCATCTTGGCAAGTAATTACTCAGTGAAGAACTCCAATTAACGTTTTTTGATTAATCTTAAAATGTGGGGAAAGACAAGGGGTCTTAAGAAAACCCAACATCATAAATATTTTAATATAATTCTTCGAATATAATATTTAACAATGTTTAAAAGCGAAATATATTAAATGATTTTAAAACTCTAAGCAATAAATTATTGTCTTTATAATCATAGCTCATTAAAATATTTAACGTACTTCTAAAATATTTCACTGTAATTTTTCAAGTTATATAAAAACAACACATATAAATCACAAATGAATTCAAATCATTTGTAATTTATAATAATAAAATGAGTTAATTACCTAAATGAAATGATTAAAATCTATTTAAATGTTTTTCTTTAAAAATAATGATATATTTCATTTGTTTTTTTGATGATGACAGGAGACTTGAATAATAGTTGTAATTTATTACGCTGATGCCATTTTATTGCCTTCTGACCCACACCGTTTGGCCAAGCTATTTAGCCACAATTATTTCCACAAAGGTAATGACACCGCAATCGTTATGCAACCCAAGAGCTCACCATTAAATTCAATTTCCGCACCAGCATTCAACTTTAATGGGGGCTCTCATGCACATTAACGGCTGTATTGATTGCTTATCGGGTGGTGAAATTAAATTCTTTTTCATAATTATTATTTATTATAATTTCCGCAGCCACTCCACTTACGTGAGCCAAAGCACGTTGATTCCGTGTAGAAGCTGCGGGACTCATTCAATTTTTAATGTTTCCGAAATGTAATTAACTCTGGAGCTGAACAGCAGCTGCCCCGAGCAGATTGCTGGAAAAGAGCTGGCAAGTTAGCTTAAACAATGTTTAGGAGGACATTGAAAGCTCGTTGGCTGGCATCAATATTGCATGGAAAATGGCATCGATGGGGGAACTGATGGCACTGTAACCTTGAGTCTTGACCGGAGGAGCATACGGGGCGTAGATTGTTTTTCCGTGTCAACAAAACGTGTCTCTACACTAGCTTTCCTTTCCTTTCCCTTGCGGCAATTCCCTTTCGCTTTTCCTGCTTCATCTATTTCCCCCTATTCCCTCTATTTCTCTCGTGTAACCTGTTAATGGCTTTAATGCGCTTACACGACATCAGCCCTGTTGTGCGCTCGCATTATGAGTCTTTTCTGAAATGCCAGTTCTCCGAGCGCCAGGAGCACGGCAACTTCATTAGCTTTAAGGCCCATTAAAGCATTCATCTGGGTAATGGAGTACCTTCAGCTCATAAAGCATTCATTGGCCAAACAAAAACGGGTCCAAAAAAGAAGTGGAACGTGAAAACGTAAAAATGTAAAAACGTGTAGCGAAGAAAAGCTTCTAAGGGGCCCAAAGAAAAAGCAGATGCAAATTGCAAATTCGAAATTTAATTTCGTTTGCAAACAAAGAAACCCATTGTATTTGCAGTAAACATGAAATCGCGGGAGATTCTGAGCATTGCATAAGCTAATTAGTTTCTCAGAAATATTTATAGAAACCCAGAGAATAATGCTATTTAAAGTTATTTTATTCAACGGACTGGACATATACTCATACACTCAATCACTAGAGATTTTTAACATTACACAGGTCGATGATCAATCATCATCATCATCATGTTCATAGCGATAAAAGGGTCCCGTCTTCTTCGGCTCTGGCAGATAGCCAAAGTGAGTCCGCAGGAACTCGAGGTTCAAGAACAGCAGGACCGTGTGGGGCAGGAGTCGGACAAAGGATGGAACGACGCCTTTGTAGAAGGCCAGCGGTCCCTCTTTTAAGGTCTTGAAGAACACATCCGACAATCCAGAGTATTGGCCGGGAGCAGCGTTCATACGGCGAGTCTTTAGTACATCCAGAGGCTGCGTAAAAACCGTGGCCGCCGTAGCGGATATTATCGAGGCGGTGATGTAGGTGCCCATATTCTGCGGCATGCCCAGGCCCACCAAGACGTCCTTGCTCTGCTCGTAGAAGGCGATCTGGCCCACGGTCATGCCCATGCCGCGCAAGGCGGTCATCGAGGCGCCGTTGTACAGGGTGCGCCAGCCCTCCTCGCGAGTGATGCGCACCAAACCGTCGATGGCGTGCTTGTAGCTGTCATAAATTATAAATATTTTACTAATTAATATCCTTGCATGAAACCTAAATTATTAAATATTTACTTGCGTCTCTGATCTGGGGGCAACTTCACATCGTTTTGCAGGCGAACATTGACTAGATCCGCTGGTGCACCCACATAACCACCGAGACCACCGGCCACCGCCGCCAGAGCGGTCTTCCGCTGCATGGTGCTGGTGTCAAACATGTCGGAGCCCACCTGGTAGATTCCAAAGCGGGACAGCGTGTAGGTGTACTGTCGCAGCATGGAGGCCGAGATGCCATTGTACATGGCCAGGACGCCCTGCTCCTTGATGATCTTGCGCGCGGTGGCGAACATTGATAGCTTTTCCGCCTGAGTCTGAATGAGCACCTTCATCAAATCCAGTGGATGGGTAATCATCGCAGCCATCGAGCTGGCTACGCCGCCGAAGTACCAACGCGCAATGCGGCGCTGATTGTAGGACATAAAAGCTGGCTTTCTGAGTGTCATCTTTAAAGACTTTTAAGGATAACGTTTTCGCGCTAAAATTTTGGTTAAAAATAAAATGGTTAAGTGATGAAGTAAGTGAGTGTTACGCTAGTGTTGATACTTGTATTGAATGCTTGAACACATCATAAAACAGTCTTGAAAATATTAGCAGAGGTAGTGCGATCTTTTTTAAATTTCGAAACAGTATAATATGAGGCTCAATCATATCATATGTAGTAGAAGTTTGGCCGGCCCTCGGACATATCCTGCAAAAGGTAAATACTTTAAAAGTAGTTAAATCAGAAAGATTTCGAAAAAATGACCTACACCCATAAAGTATAGCAAGGGGATGCCAACGAGTGCTCCACCGACAATTAGAAAGTCGAGTACCCTTTTCTTCAATAGCTCGTTTTTAGTATGAAAGAATAAAAACACAGGAATAGCGGCCACAATGAGAAAAACATTGAACAGCAACACAAGGAATACAGCTCTTGTCGTGCATTTTGTAGATTTATTTTCGTGACATGAGCTCTCGTCATCTGCAAGAAAGCATTCCTTAGGAAAGTTCCTCTACGTATTTTGTACTTACCTGTGTCCATCTCTATGGCGATTCCTGGCTGCATCTCATTAACTTGATCACCGTCGTCCATCTTGTGAGTCAACATCATTTCCTGTTGCATTTCTTGACCCATTATTGGGAAAGTTCAGGTGGGCTAGAATTGCTTGTGACGTTTAATTTTGTACTGTCATTGATGTTTTTATTGACAACACTCAAAAACACTAAAAACTTGAATAGTAAAACAAAAAAAGTTGTCTTAATTTTGTTCTCAAAGCTTAAATGCAAGTTTTGTCACTTCCAAGAACGTAAACTAATTTGAAAACTACAGTAGAGTGTGAACGCTTATAAGAAACATGGAAACCAAAGTATTATGAGTGAAATATAGGAAATTCCTATTAAGAATACGTTCTTGTTCCTTTTAATTCACGTTTCCCATTTTGTAAGAATTAATTTAAATCTTAAATTACACAGGGCAAAAGGCAGTAGAAAATTTTGACAAATGTTTTCAGGAACATGTTGAACAAAAAACTTGGATGTTGCATTGGTTAAAAATATACATAAATTTTATTGTCTAATAGTTTATTATCCTATTTTTCTATACAATTTTTTACTAGCTTTTATTGTTATTTGTTTAAATTGAATAACCCTTTACTTTATTTAAAATAAACTCTAAATTGAGACAAACCCTTTGCCTCGAAATTATTTCAACAACGCAGAGACTTTTTACAACTGCAAAATAAAACAGTGACTACTCGAGAGCGTTTTCTGGTCACATTATTCACACCTGATTAGCCAAAAACTGCCGCTCACTTCCGGCCAAAAGGAAGCCCAACACAAAGGGAAACAAAACGAGCTTGGCACGCAACAAAGGCCTCAGAGAAACGCCTCAATCACGCACCTTTGATTATGCTAATGGATCCGAAGCTCTGTTGTTTCATAAATATTTTGACAGCTCAGGCACCGGAAACGGGCGCTTGAAATTGTCCACAAGTGCCTGTATTTTAATTGGTCATTCGATTTTGACAGTTGGCAGCCGGCAGCCGGCACTCGACGAACCGCTCTTTAAACATAATCCAGCATGGGGCAGGCACAGACTGAGTGGCCATTAAATCAATAAACCTGGGAGGGATAGTTATTATTTGGCTGATATACAGAAACACATAAAATCCATTGGCATGTCCTGAAAGTTGAGCTAACGCTGGAGAAATTTGTTGCAAAGCCGAGTTACATATACACATTTTTCCGAAATGCAATATTGTCAGTTATTGCTTCTATATCGAAATACATTTTCTCTAAAAATAAAATTCATTTTGATTTCGCTGTCATTTGGCAAAGTCTGCTCTGGAGGGGGCTTAAAAAGGCTAAATAATTTGTTTTTGGTTCGATGAGCAGGCAAATTGAATGACATTTTGTGCTATTTTCTGTTTATGCGTGCACTTTAGGCCAAACAAAGTTGCCAACGAAATCACCGCTGATGTATTGGATTTTAATTCTAGCGCAACTACATTTATTTACCGAAATTTCAACTAAATTGTCGCATTGCGTTGCATTTGTTTATTTTTCATGCAATTCTATTATGCGGTTTGCTTAACGGAAATGCAAGCCCATGTTTATTATTTTACAATAATTGGTTTTAGCTGCTAAATGACACAGATAGAATAATCTACTTGCTGGTACTGCCCCTTCCCAAGTGAATGTTAGTTAGGACACAACTTTTAAATGCACGAAATCTTCATAAACTTTATTATATTGTGGCCAAAACTACTCGAAGGGAGTTAAGCTCCAGTTTAGAAGTTGGCTAGTTAGTTGGCCAGTTCATTTGGTGCTGCAGCACTGGTCCTTGGGTCCATTCTTGCAGACGCAATTGCAGTCCTTGTTGCAGGCACAATTGTCTCCGCACTTCTGGCCCGAGCACTGGCAGTCTGTGAATGGAGAACGCTTGTCAATTACTTGACTTGCTGCTGCTGTTCGGTCTCACTTACTAGTTCCACAACCCTTGCAAACCATTTCGCTTGGTATATATCTCTCTCTGACTTGTATGTGACTTCGTTAGGACTTGCTAGCTTGTTTAGCTATTCAACTGTTGACCCATCGCAGTGGCTGCCTGCTCCATTTATACCAATTTAGAGTGCAAAATTGCACAAATCGAAAACAAATTTGTTTGCTTGACCCGACTTATCGCGTCGTGTGCAAGCCTCGAGCGAGTGCTTCGCAATTTATCAGACACCGGGCCTACGATATTTTTTTGCGCACGCAATCTCGCTTTCCCTACTCGCTGCACACGCCGCGTATACGTATTGACTTTATCAGCCTCGTTGCGTATACGCCGCGTTGGCGTAGCATGACTCACGTGCCAGCCCAGAAGCACACAAAGTAAAGTAACAAAAAAGAGTTTGTTATTCTATTTTATATTCCTTATATATGAGCATTTTTAATGCTCTTAACCTGTTTCCTAGAAAAGTTAACCCTTGGAAAGGTCATAAAACAAATCATAAATGTATGCTTGGGCTTCTTTCTGGAAAAAAAAGTGTGCCAAATCAGTTCATGTGAATGTAAATGTATTCATATGTAGGCATTAAAAATTAAACGTTCAATCAAAAGAGCTATAAATTAAAGAAAAAGAGTTAGCCCATAACAGGCACTCTCAATTATTACTAATTATAACTATTATTGTATTATGTTAATTAAAACTTTACAGAAATTTAAGTGGAGATTGATGTGCACAGAAGAAGAATTTTCCAAAATGCTGCGAGCATAAACATTATTTTGTATTAAACTACAAAGAATCCTTTAAATAATTATAATTTCTTAAAGTTTTATTGATTCCCTTGGTTCAGCTGCAAACAACTAAATAAAACTTAAACATTGAACCCAAATGTTATTTGAATTTACGAGAAGCCGTAGCATATTTTCAGGCCTTATTGCAAATCACTAGGCCCAAAAATGCAATCATATTTTCTTTTAAAGATTATGGCATACTTTTCGAATCACATTAAACACAAACCAAAATAAATACTTGTAATAAAATGCCTTGTTTATTCGCAGACACACCAGCGGCGAGTGTCGAGAAATTCTAATTGGATTAAAATATATAAATATAGGCACAATGGTGTGCATATTGCTAGCATCACATAAACGTAACAATGACAAATACTAGGGCACAAAATTCATGATGGTGGTGACGCCAAACTAAAACGCTTCGCTCAGTTAGAGCAACTAACAACTAGCAAGATAGTTAGTCCTTAAGCTCGGCGGCGGTATTGACGAACCCGGCGGTCTGGGTCAGCTGCAGCTGGGCCTTCTCCTCGGCCTCCCGGGCCTTCTGCTCGGGCGTCTTGGCCCACTCCTGCAGCTCGCCGGAGCAGTAGAACCAGTAGATGACGCAGCCAACCAGGTAAATGCCCGCCGAAATGAAGAAGATGATGCGCCACTCGTCGCTGGTCTGCTCCTGCACCACGTAGCCGGTGAGCAGCGGACTGACGATGCCCGGAATGGTGGCGAACGTGTTGCCAATGCCCATCAGCACGCTGGCATGCTGCGGCGCAATATCCAGGTGATTGACCCTGCAAGTGGAGCATAAGAGAGCGTATGAGTGGCACTTCTTGTCGGGATTAACCATCCCCCTCCACACTCACGCGAATCCGGACCAGGCGAAGGCGCCCAAGCCCACGGCAATGGTCAGGCAGACCACCGACCAAGTGGGATCCAGCAGATAGGCAGTCAGCATCATGAACACCGTTTGGGCCAGGAAGGCGCCGCAGTTGAAGTTGCGCCGCACCTGAGTGGTCGTCCAGATGCCCTTCACCTGCAGCCAATCGGCCAGATAGCCGGACACGGCCAAGAGGATGCCCATGGCCAGGTAGGGCACGGCCGACAGGATGCCCGTTTTGCCCAGGTCAAAGTTGAGCGTATCTGTAATGGCAGGGAAAAAGAATTTCTTTTCCACGCACACGCAATCACAGGATATGAACTCACCCTTGAGGAAGCTGGGCAGCTGGGTGAGCAGGGTGTAGAAGCCCCAGTTCTCCGAGAAGTGCGAGGCCATGATGGCGTAGAAGGCCATCGACGTGAAGATGGACTTCCACGGGTGCTTGATGTGCTTAGTGCCCACATATCCGATGGTCTTCTGTATGTAATCGCATTCCTCCTTCGAGCAAAAGCGGTCCAACTCGGGTCCGGCCTTCACAAAGATCAGCCAGGTGATGTACCAGGCCACGCCGATGGCTCCGAACACATAGAACACGCTTTGCCAGCCATATTTGGTTGCCAGGAAACCGGAGCAAGGCATCGCCACCACCGTTCCTGCGTAATTTCCCGCAAATGCAATCGAGGCCATGCGGGACCGCTCCAGCGGCGGTGACCAGCGGGCCCAAACCGCATGGATGCCCGGGAAGGTGACGCCCTCGAAGAAGCCCTCGATGATGCGAACAGCCAGGAACATCTCCAGGCTGTGGCTGGCGGCCATGGGTGTGAGCAAGGTCAAAATGGCAGTGCTGCCGATGCCAGTGCCAAATACCTGAGAAGAGTTATAAAATAATTAATAAATACCTTTAAAGGTAATTTAAAATTATGGTTTTTAAGTTGTATTTAATTTTCATTGCATTAATAACAAAAATTTATTATTAAAAAAAATAACCTGGATTAATAACTTATTTTTTATGAAAAAGTGTTTTCATTGTAAGAACATTTGAACCCTTTAATTAGTTAATTATAAGTCATTAAAGAGTTTAATAAACATAATTTTTTTAATTTGTTTTAACTTAATCCAAATAGTATTAAATAGTTCACGCTTTTGATTGCCTACTGTAATTTAAAAGAAATTATTTTTGATAATTACTACTATTAATAACTCTCTCGACACAAAACCAGTTTTTGTTGTGAATATGCTCAATCATATGTAGATTGTGTTTTTACTTAAAAATATTTAAGCTGAAATAAATACCCCTCATTTATCAATTCCAATTTTTATAAAATTTTAATATATGAAGTAATTATTTATACGCACCAGGTTACCGCCGATCCTGGTGCCAATGTAGCCACCCAGAAACTGCGTTAGTATATAGCCATAGAAGAAGGAGCTGAGGATCAGGCCCTTCTGCTTGGAGTCCCAGGGGAAGTCCTGTTCGTAGGATATGTTGCCGTCTCCATCCACCACCGTACGGTTCTCCGTCATGGCCACTATGGCCACCGACAGGTTCACCCGGAGAGAGTACACGTTGAAGAAGCCGAAGAAGGCGAGGAGCACCACAATGTAGCGCTGTTTGCGCCAGAAGCGCCAGGTGAGCGGTTCGCTCTCCGTGATTTCATTGCTGTGAAATTGGCAAAAAATTGTTTAGATTTGCCGGTGAAAAAAGAGAAGGAGGAGTAGGTAGCCATGCAAATGAGGCGCCCGAGGGGGTCACTTTCCCTTTCGGTTGGCCAGCATTTACTGCAGGCAGTCTGGTTGCTCTGTTTCTGTTTCTTTTTCTTATTTTTGTTTTTACGTCTAGCCTCGGAACCAGTTTTGGAGCGGTTTCTTATCGACTGGTTTATTCAACCCATTTCGCCCCAGGGCCCAGAGGAGTCTATTCGCTTAAGCAGACTCTTTTACGCACACTGTGCCTTTTGCAGGGCTTTGATAAATATTTATAATTAATAGTGAGAATATTTAAGTAATGATAATTATTTGTTGCCTCATTTCGATATGAAATCTAATAAAATTCCACGCTTTGATTTAACCACATGTTATTATCTTAAGACATTCCTCAAATCTGTATCCAAGTCATGCAAAAACTACTGTTTTATCTTCATATTTCTGTGACTCTTACGGTATGCGGAACCCATTAGAAATAAAGTAGATTGCAAAGGCATGCCTTGGAAAAAGTACTCACTTGTTGTGGCCCACCTGCTCCAGGTGCTTGCCATTCTTCGGAGACTCCAAGTCAGTAGTCATTGTGCCAGCCGATCGAAGTGAGCCTGTAATTCCACCAATTTGTTTATACAATATACTCGCTATACAACTAATGTGCGTGATGGCGATTCATTAAACTCGTACTTAGGTCCCCCTCATGCTCCCTCATACAAAAGGCGTGTTATAATTTCACCAATTGTTAGATCGCGCCCATACACAGGGACTATATATAGCCCGCGGGATCGGTTGCGTGCTGCGTCGCGTAATTGACATTGACACTGAGCGAAGAGCAAACATTTTGCTAAGCAATTTGTGGGCCACTAATGCGGAAACATAATATGACAGGGGGACAGTCAGAGATTAGAGGCTGGAAGAACGAGAAATCTGAGCAGATGAGCAGCATCTTAACTCAATTATCCATTTAACTTATTAAACGAATGGTCCGCCAATTGTGGCACGCGAAATCCGGCTGAGAACCTACATATCGCTCGCACTCGGGCTCATGGATATGAATGTCATAATCAAATAATTGTCCAGCCGACTTGATTCGCTTTGATTTGCAAATTGCATGAATATTCGGCTCAACACGCGCTGCCTTTGAGTGCCATTAAAAAATTTAAGCATTTGCACAGCCAGCACGCACGTGTGGGAAATCAGTGAAAGTACTCGGCAAGCTAGATACTAGGTACTCGGCTCTCGGTACTCGAAACTTGTGGGTACAAATAGATACCAGAATTTGTGGTTATCATTATGGTTTTATGGCACTACTACCGCCCAATTGATTACATTTGACTTTCATAAACTGAATAAACCAGAGGAAAGCGCTTCCCGAAAGTTTTCCAGGCTATCAAAAATTTCCACAATCGGCGATCGTAAAACAATTTACTGCTACCATTAAAAAAAAAGAGAAAACTAATTGCTATTTAATGAGTTTCTCGTTTTTTATGGCAATCATAAAATGTTATATATACAGCATGGTCTTATCCTTTTATTGTTCTATGCTTATCTGCAACAATGTCGTTTTTTTTTGGCAACGCCAAGAAAACCTGAGATTTTTATTTTATGAAGTGCCATTTTGGGTATCGTAAATTCCGGCCTCGGGTGATGGGGTTCGCCCGGGGTAAACATCTTCGACAGCTCCACGAAAATAAAAAGTAACAAAACCTGTTGCCTCTGATAAGTAGCGCGTTGGAACAAAAATATTTACCTTTCGGCTTTAAAATAAGTAAAAACTGAAGGCTGTAACTAACCAGGCATGTAATTATCCCTGTCATGGAACAGCTATAAAAAGTCTAATGAAATGAGCAAATTTTTCAATAAAAAAACTACTCTCTAAAGGTGTTCAATTTACTTTAAGATTTGGCACAACAGCTGTATCCCAGCAGCAAGGCGGCAAAATGTCTTTAATTAAAACTTATTCGCAGGCAGTTGAGCAAACAGCTCACCGAGTTCAATAAACACCAGCACATGTGCACGAAAAAACACTTTTAAAACTTTTTAAAATGTATGCAAGATCCGTTAACTTTGGCACAAAACTTTTGAATGGAATAAAATGAAAAAAACGCACCGATGAAAGTTGAAAGCGCTTCTGGGAAACTGGAATCCTGTCTCAACGGCTTGGTTCGATCCGTTCGACTGCACTGCTTGCCGCTGGGTGTGGGCGAGGGCAGGTGTGAAGTCGCCGGTAGCTGGCAGCGGACTGATCCATCCATCTGCCGGCAGCCAGCAGCTCGGCTCGGCAGCGAGAGCTGGGATTTCCACCCCGCTCATCATCGTTCATTTAACTTCAATTGAGGCACTGGCTAGGGGAGCAATAAAGCCGGCCGAAGCGCCAAAAGAGGCAGGAGCGAACCCGAACGAAAACTGGCATGATTAGGACACCAGCACTGATAGGGATCGGCATAAAGCTTATCGTTTGATTAGGCGCTTGTAAAGATAAATTCTTCGGTAATTCGGGCGACCATTGCTGGTACGGACAGCCCTGATACTGATACTAAATTGAATCTGCGAGATTTGCCACTAAACTCGGTAGCTACTTTTAGCACGAGTGTTGAATGAGGAAAAATGAGTGGGTTCAAGGTTGGATACTTTTAGGTTAAATTAATTTAAAGAAAGTCTAGTTTTAAGGTAGGCGTTCGTGATCTGACCTTTGCTTTGGTATGGCAAAGAAATTTAATGTTTCTATATGGCATTTATATTTAAAGTCGATATTTGAGTCGATAAGTTCACGATATATTTGAAATAAACAAATGCTATTTTTAATATATTATCAATATAAACATTATTTCTTCGATCGGTATTGGTTTTTTCCTATAAATTAATACCTTTTAAGCTTTATCTGATCAATGTAATCGGGGACATATTAAAAGAATATTTTAAGTGGTGTCCGATCGATAACATTAATCATATCGAAATTTTCATGTTAAATGAATCGCACCACAGCGATACTTAAAATTTAACTAAAGATATTTCAAAGATACATTTCTAAATGAGAGAATGCCGAGCAAGAGGCTCCTTGTCTGCTTAGGACCTTCCTCCTAAAAATGGTAATTAATATTTCAATATTAATTTTGCAGCGCAAATTCAAAGCCGTTCTTTATATTCGACAAATAATAATAACATACATATGCTGACAAACCCCTCTATATTCACGCCCACTTTTTTTCCCCGGCCCCCTAAACTAAATTTAACCTTGTTTTTTTTTTTAATACCCGTGAGTAATAATAACTCACTCATGCCTAAATCATTGCCTCAAAAACACGCACATAATTAGATTAGCACAGTTAATTGATTTCATTAGCGAGTTGAAGTCGCTTGTATTAAATTAGTAAACATAATTGATTATATTAAGGATTTCTGATAAGCAACAGATAATTGAATTGACACTTTGTCAACGCATTTAATGAGTTAGCAGTAAACTTATAGTAATATCCTTCTATTAAAAATAAATAAAATATTATATATTTATATATAGTTCCTTCTACTTTTATTCCTAAGTAACCGCAAGTAAACAATTCGGTGCCAAAAAGAAATTAGCGCTGCGAGCGCACCACAGAAATTAACAGTTAGGGATCGGGCACGACAACTCTGCCTTAACTAATGTCATCTATTTTCATTGGCGAGTGCGAATTATTGTGGTAATTGCCTGCAAACAAACAAAAATTTCATAAATATCCAGTTCACGGTGGATTCCTATATTATTTTAAGATCAGCGCTTGATATGATTCTCGTGTGGTCACTAATTAGCAGAGCCTTATCGCCGCTACACTTAGAGATATTCACACAGGTGTGCGTAGCTCTGTTAACCTGCTGAAGCTTAACAGCGGCAAGCAGTCCGCTTAACAGGGCTCTGCTCTGCTAAGCCATAACATAGCGCATACGTCTCGTTGGCCCGCAATAATTGCCGTCATTTGTTTGCAATATTATTGGGAAATAAACAATAACTTAAGCGATTGAAAAATGTGGTAATTTTTTGTGAATAGAGTGAGGCACTGACAAAAATTTTAAATTATAAAATTTTGGATATTGATTTAGAATTAATTTTTAAACAACAGTAGAATCCGGTTATAACGACTCCGGTTATTGCGACTAAAACTCGATGGCCTAATTGGTTCCCATACATATTGTTTGCAAAATACTACCGGTATGTGCGTCTACCGTCTATAACGACGTAAAATCGTCGGTCCCTTGAAAGTCGCTATAGCCGGATTCTACTGTAATAAATTACCATAGGAAATTTACATAAAACTTGATCTAAAAAGATTTAATTCCATTAATATTTTTTTTAACTCTAATAATTTTATTCTATGGCTACGTTATATAAAACCAAATTTAATGAATTTTTCTAGTCAAAACTTCAATATTTCAATATTCTAAAGAAAATCGCTTAAAAAATTACAGATTCAAAGTTTCGATATATAAATATATAAATTTTATCCAAATAAAATATTATGTTAAAAGCCAAATAACACTCGATATCGACCGCTAATAATAATATTTTCACAAATCAGTCAATTCAAAGTTTTGATATATGTATGTATATACAAATAAAAATACGTTATAAATTGTTATTTTTTCAGAAAACTTTATATTATCTTTGCCTGCATCAAGGGAATACTTAAAAAAATATAGTAAATTGCCGTTGAGCCTTCTGTTGTCGTTGGATTTTTTTATTTGTGTTTTTGACCCCGAACATATCATAAACAATTGACGCAGTCACACGTGCTGCTGAGCAAATAAACAAAAAGTGTGGCAGCTCAATTTACATGCTGCGAGCAGCTGCAGAGCACGTGACAAAAACATTGCAACATCCCGGCATTCTGAAAATTGGCAAAAGCAAAAGCAAACAGAAATGTGACACAACAGCAACATGTGGGGACACGCTGAATTAAAACGGGAAGAAAACAACCAAAATTGATTGCACGGCAGTTGGAGACCCCCCAAGGAAATGTGTGTGCCCTGCCATTAATTGATTTTTGGGTCAGCGCCACCGCACTTCTGCGCCTGTGATAACCCCGGGGCGTTAAATTCGCACCTCACTGCGAATCGAACGATAACGTACAAGTCGTACAACCCGAGTCGTGTTATCACGCGTCTCGAATTAAAACGGGAGGAGTAGTGGAACAACAAAATGCCAACAAATTGGTGTCCAAATAAAGTCACACACTAAATGCCGCATTTGTCCGGAGCAGAGCTCATTTGTGCGCAGCTCTGCTCTGCAAAACAGAAGCCAGTTTCAGGTGTCGAATTTTCACTTGGACAATGGAGCTTTGCATTCGGTTCTCCGTCGGCTTCATTGTTTGCGCCTTTGTGAGCGCTCGCTGCCAAATTGCATTTTAATTGTGCGCTCAAAGCAAACGCAGCTAAGTGCAAACAATTTCAGTTGAATGCGCGACAAACAAACCCAGAAATTTGCTCGCAATGCTTTAGCGGATTTTCCTCCGCTCTGCCATCAGCTTTATCCACGTAATTTTCATTCGAATTCCGTGCACCTTCAAGCCGAAAAAAAAAAGAAAATAAAAAATGGAGAATAAGCTGAGAGAATAAACGAAAAGCGTTCCAATGCAAATTTGTCTTTTGACTTTGACTACGTGAGCCTTTAATGGTTTTCTGCTAGTAACTTTAGCACAAAACTCGAAACTTTTCAACTTCCTGTGCCTGTGCCAGCTCCGTCCCCTTTGATTTCGAGTTGACAAAAGTTCCTGAGAGTTGAGCGCATATTACAAAAGCCCCCACCCTGCTCCTTGCCTGGCTCCTTGGACATGCCACGACGGAGGAGCTACGGCTACAGCTCACTATTCCCGGATACTGGATCTGGGGCGTCCTGTGCCATTGCGCTTTTTCCCTACTTGAAATGCAGCAGCAGCGAGCGAAGTAAAAGCAGAAGTCCTAAACCTCTTCGATTCCCAGTCGCCCAGCCAGTTGAACATTTCATTTCCATTCCATTTGGACACACGTAATTCCCCGAAGGTTAACGCAATGCCAGCTCTCTGCCGGAGCTCTTTAAATATTTTAGCTGAACTTTGCCTAATTGCCAGCCGCCAGATAGCGCCGGGAAGTAGGCAACGCCGGAAAGAGGTCAAAAGTCACGGCTAATCTCAATCTGCTAGATAGGTTTTTGTATAATTTGGTGTTCAGTTATGGACATAAATTAACATAACTTAAAGTTTCTGGTAAGGTTTAACATACTGACTTACTTAAAAATAGTGAGGGAAGATGTAACCCATTTCAATCAGATTAAAATAGGGGAAATAATCAAAGATCACAGTTTTAAAAAACCTTAGTTGTCAATCGTAAATAAATGTATACTGAATTCGTAACTTCAAACATTTCGTTGCAAACCCTTAGATACCATTTAATTCGTTTTATCTAGTTATTTTTAAAGCACCTTTGATTATTTTATTATCATGGATTATTTATTTTAAATCTTATTAGCTTTATTTTTAAATTAAGCTTAAACTTAAACAGTAAATTCATGAACCTCAAGGGGAATGTTTAAACTTCAGTAAAGACCAGAGGTCAAGCCCATTTGGAATCACGCATTTGCACACATGTTTTAATGTCATTTGATATGTCCGCGGGCTGAAAGCCTTTTAATGACCATAATTTCGCTGCAGCAGCAACTACTGCCACTGGGAAACATGCAGCCTGGGTCAAGGATGCACTGCACATGAGTGGGATATATAGCCGGCGTATATAGAGTCGGGGCAAAGACAGGCTAACCTTGCGCATAATTAAGACACGTGCACGCAGCAACCGCAGTAGGAATAGCAGCAGAAGTAGAGACATCCGCATGGTTAATCATACGCCACGTTGGCTTTGAAGACTCTGAAAAATTAATTCAGCAGCAGCCGAAAAGCCTTTCAGCACTAACAAGGCAGGCCGGCAGGCAGGCTGGCAGGCAACAACAATGGCAAATATTGTGACAATGGCGAAAACAAAAAGGATGGGCGGAACGGGTTAAGCTGGAAGCCAAATGGTGGTAGGTTTCAGCGGGTTGAATTGGCAGTACAAGAGCTCCCGCTTGTGTAAATATAGAATTTTATAATAACAAAGCACGTCGCAGGTGCAATTAGTGTGCAAATAAGCGTTTATTTGCCTTGCCAGACAGACAGAGAGACTGGCAGGACGACAGTCGGGGACTGGAAGCCACTGGGAAGGCAGAGCGAAGCGGTGGAGAACGGGAAGCCAGATATCTGACCTCGTTTGCACCCCTGGCGAAATTAGAATTCAATTCAGTTCAAGCAGGTCCGCCGCTGGGGAGTCATATTCAAGAAAATTGGCCAAGATTATGTCAAGTGAAATTGTGCTGGCCCATAAATCAAGCAAGCAACGCTTACACCCCGGCCACAAGCATTCAGCATCCATTGCATGTTGCAGTTGCATCTCAGCTCGGTTCGCTCAGAAGCGGCTAAACAACATTACTCAAGGCACCGGTGGAGGACACGAGAACATGCAACACATCCAACACACGCCACACGAGGACGCAGGACGACAAACAAGAAAACTAAACCCTGACCGGTTGGGGACCTGCTGCTCTGCTCGCATGCAAAGTGCACTGGCACTCGCACACTCCAGTCCACACACAATCAGCCACACACAGCCCCTAAGACACACACACACACACTCATGGACTCGTTCAGGAGCAGACTCAATTGACTGCGAGATGGCAACAACATTTTTATTCTCTCAAAACCCCTTTTGCCAGCCTCTTTAAGAGCAGTGTGCTCTCAAACACTGAAAAAAGCGAAGAGATCATTATTTCCCCTAAGTTCCAATATATACATAGATGTCGTGAGATAAAATAAAAATATCTTTCAAAATATGCACAAAAGGAAGTTGATGCATACTCCCAGAAAATTATTAAATTAATTTAAAATCAAGAGTAATTTTTGGGACTCTCCTGATATTTATTGGGTATAAATCAGTTTCTATATATTTTCGACTATTGCTGTATTTCTGGAGAACCCCTAATTATTGTTAACATTTCAAAATATATCCTTGGTTTCGACATTTTTTCACTAGAGTCCTGGAGCATTTGCATGCATTTCCAAAGAACTCATAATAGTGTTTTAAAATATTTCTCCAAGACACATTTTGAATTAACCTCAAATCGAGAGCTTTATTTGTATCACTTTTCTCTTATTATTTTTCTCAGTTAGCTCACAGAGTCCGCCGGGGGCAGCACAAACTGACCTGTCCTGTCTGCTGCCGCCGCCCAGCCCTGTGTTACACCCTTGCCCCCCGCCCACCTGTGTGACAGTTGGCAGCTGCCTAAAAACTTGCCGAGAAAATTCCAGTGCCCTGGGATTTGATGGCAATCGCAGCAATTTGCCCAGCCTGGCATTCTGGCCAAATGGAAATTAAAATGTTTTTAACCCGGCTGTGTGAAATTGATTGCTGAAGCTGGCCAGGGCCCGACCCAGGCCGACTAGCCAGGTAAATATATGTATGAGCATGCGAGTTAAAGCGGTGAGCAGTCCCTATTTCATCTCCGATTTTCTGCGGTTGATCAAGGAGTTTCCCCTTGTGCAAAAAGCAGAGTGTGCAAAAATGTTATTAGCTCTTAATTACTGCTCAACTTTTGCCATCGCAGATACTCGACACGACTCGACCACAAAGGTGCGCTTCTGGCTGAACTTTCGCTGCAGCTTTGTGCCAAAGTTTTCATAATTCTCGGCTAAAGTGAGTTAATGCGTTTTACCACCAGCAGAAGGACGCAGGTGAGGAACGGATGAGCTCGGCTGAGATGCGATGAGCCAGGCTTATAACAGGCACTGCAAAGTGTAGCAAAACCTTCATGGGATGCATACAAAAACAAAAAAAGGAAATGGAGAAGGAAACCATGCAAAACTGGACACAAGAGTAGCTGGAAACAAAATCATTAAAAATGCAGGATGTCGCTTCTGGGTCGGAAGGCAGAATACAGTATACAATTGTCGGGGCCTGTAAAAGAGGTCAACAAACCTAGCAGTTAGACAGAATGTTTAAGCCCGTTCAGTTCATGCATAGCTTATGCGTGGGGATGAGCTCCCAGAGCAACGCCACTCGATGGCAGGCTCCTCTAAAATATCAATCATACGCACCGTGGCCGCCTGAATGCATGCAATGGTGTCTTTAGCCGCGAATACTGCCAGACCTCGTGCTCATTTAATTAAACAAAAATATGGGCGCACTCGCTGGCAAGCTAATTAAATTCGCCCGAAAGGCAGGCAGCCAGAAAAAAAAGACAGCAAGAGCACGAGAGATCCCCGGCAATTTATCGCATGTGCACATGGGGCTATCAACGAAAATTTAATGGACCGCTGCCACAGGCCATGAGGGGCCTTTACGAGCGCATTACAAGGCTTTATGGTGCAGTGCCACATCAGCTGTCTGCCATCAAAACATCGAAGCATCGAAAGCGAACGACTCAATTTCGAGTGCGTCACTTAACGCTTAATTAAATTGCATTTCTCACTAGATCCAAATTGAATTGGGAAAGTAAATGAATCCGATTTCAATGCCTTCAATTTATGCACACATTCGACCCACTGCCTTCCGCAGCCTGCCTTTATTTACAGCTCACCTCTCCTCTCTGACCCTCCTCCCGTCCAGTCCGCTGCTGCCCCACAAATATCTAATTTATGGACAGATTCCCCCACCGATCCCGTTTCCCACACTGTTAAGGTGAGCGAGCTATAAATGGAAGCAAGCCAGACATCGCACAGCAAGCATCCTGTTTGCATGCACACCCACTCCCAGACTCCCCAGACTCCCAGATTTCCAGATTTCCATACCCACACACACCCACTCCCATCCCCAAACAGGTGCACAAATACACATCCATCGTCCTTACAGAGGCGCTCTTGTGCTATTTAAAGCGAATATATCGCATCTGGCGTCACGCCTCAATAAGTTTTCAATGAACACTTTGAAACTATTTTTATAGCGTTTAACGTTTACACCTATGCAAATCAATGTGAGCTGATTTACAAGCTTGAATTTGCAGCAGGAGTGTGCGTACTTGAAGGGGATTTCATGATATATGCTTGTTTGAATTTTAAAGCCGAGGCAGGGCTAAGAGGATGCGTTATGCTAAGCTTGTAAGCTTAGAAATAAATGTATATTGCCTTAAGCAATATTTAAATATTGCGAATGATCTCAGACTCTGATCCTACTGAAAATGTTATTTTGTATTAAAAAATAATTAAGATAGTAGAGAGCAACGTTAATCGTTTACTTGTTACAACAATTTTATACAATTGATCTGCATATTTATACCAATTCCTCATTAGTATAAAACACTTCAGCTTATACAGAAATATAAGGCATTATTATAGATTTATATCTCTTTAAAATGTTTGTTATTTCCCAATTGGTTGAACTAAAAAATGTATATAAAGTATAAATAAGAAATCGTGCCCCTTAAAGCCTAAACTTAAACCAAAAAAGTTTTCAAATGGCTGTCTTAATAAAGTAAGATAAACATTGCGTATACGCCGCAGTGCCCCTTCTTTCTCTCTCTCCCTCTCTCTCTCTCTCTCCAATCTCTAGTTCCGACTCTCTTCTTCCTTTATCCACTTACTAAACTCCACTCTCTTTAGCTTTCCCTTTGCTATCCACAAGTTCCGCATTATCCGCTCATGCGCCTTCCGGGAAGGACTTTCTCCGCTGCGGATAAGTATGCAGCACGTGTTTTTGTTTACCTTCTGCAATTGTTGGCGCCCAGCGCTTCCGCATGAACGTCACCTCCTTGCCACCGCCATTGACGGAGTGAGTGGAGTAACCCAGTTTGCTGCAAGGTGCGTGGAACGGCACCGCAGCTCCTGTGGCTCAACAACTCAAGTGGCTCGTCGTCGTTATTTTGGGGGCGCTTGCGGTGAACATCCAAAAGCCAGCACGATTGTAAAGTTCGCTTTGCACATTTGTGCTGAGCACCCTTGAGCAGTGGCAGCTCTTGGCCGGTAAGTCCTGGTCCAAGTCCAATCCCGCTGTCAGTGGCACATCCCCATGCACTGACACTTGCACTCCACTCCTCCTCTGAGGGGCAGCGGGGCCATTGGGGCAGCCAAGTGGGCGAAATTTTGAGTAAATAATGCATGAGCATCGCACGAAGTGGAAGAATGGATTTGCATAATTCACTTCAGATTTGTTCGCTGACCCAACTCCTGGCAACTGCTGACAAATGCAGTTTGTTTCGGAATTCCGAGGAATATCCCGGGGAAATACAAAGTGCAGATCTCAAGGTCGTGGAGAGCTCAATTTAAAAATGTCACGTTCCCTGGGGATTCCAACTTGTATTGCGATCCTAATCAGAGGAAATACTTGTAGAATATTTATACTAATATAGTGGCAGTGTAGAAGGTGAGTTACGCCATACTATTTCTTTTCACATGATTTCTTTGTGCTTGCACGTGGCTCTCTTGAAATTGTTGTTCGAAAGCCAGAGAAAGAGAAAGAACGTTCTACTCCCAAGCATTCTGTTAGTTTTCGAATTATGATGTGCCTCTAATTAATTTAATTTGATTGTCTATCAGAGCTTGCAAATCTGATGCGTTTACTGATAATATTAATAGTTCGTTGTGAGGAAGAACATATAATTAGCTAGAATACATAGTCAAGTTGCTTTGTCATTATAATTTTGTGCAGAGATAATAAAATTCGGAGATCTATCCATGTTCGAACATTTAAGTTTAACATTTTGGTACTTACTGTTACTTGGTCCTTTCTTTTCAAATATTTTTAGATTTTTACGCTCTCAATTAGATACGAGTGGGGAGAGAGTGCTTTCAACCAACAATTTATTGCTGATGGTACATAATTTCGTTATGTTATCAAAGAGGCATTGCTTTAAGAATATCAATGCTCATTTTATACTTTGGAACTAGATGTTTTGAAAGGTAAATTCTTAACAAATTAGAATAACACTTTAACTAAAAGCTATAAACCTAGAAAAAATAAAACTGTATATAACTAAACCTTATAATAAGCAAAGGCATAAAGAATTACCCTCTAAGAAAGTCTTACACCCCTTTATAGACATCAATTTGAACGTAAGCAAACCTTCTTTAACTTGTTCATAAAAAATGTGCTCAGCAAATATAAATAACTTTTAAAGCAAGTCGAGTAAGTCAGTTCGTTATTTCTAATATTATGAAAGGCATTAAAATGCTCCTTGCTCATTTGAGCGGGCATAAAGACAGCTGCTTAGCTTGAAATGGGTTAGCAGAAGAGAACTCAGTGAAAACTTAATTATCTACCAACGACCATAAATGTTTTTACAGTACCAACCCAACTCAACCCCCTGCAGTTCCTGCAACTCTTCTTGTGTGCGGTGCCGCCTTCGGCGTTTTCACAGAAAGCATAAAATTTATTGGTTGTGAAATTTACAAAGAGGAAAAAATAAAATGAAAATGAAAACGATTTCAGTCAGGGAAAAATTATTGCAAGTTTGCATGCATTATGCCCTCTCGAGTTGCAGTTGTCTGCAACTGTGGCTGTGTCGGGGTCTTTGCTGCTGGTTCTAAAAGTATCCTGGCTGTGTGTGTGGTCTCCTGCTGGGACGGCCAGTTGCTTTATGTTTATGCATAATCCGCACCTGCTGCTAGAAGAGAAACCGGAGAAGGAACGCCCTCGGCCTCATGTCTCATGTGGAAAATACATTTTCATCCTATGCAATTTGGCGCATTCTGTCCCAGTCTTCGTTGCGGTGGCCAAGGCTCTCTCTATTCCCGTTCTGTTGACACAATTCAGAGGCAGGACTCGGCCCTGTAATTACGGGAGAGAGCGGTCAGTCAATTTTGCCGCAACTCTATTATCTTTGCTCCACATGGAAAAAGTCGAAAATAAATGGAAAATATGGGTCGACAAGAGGCGGGCTAACCAAAAATGTAAAAAAAAAAAAATTGTATATATGCTAAGCCCGAAATTGAAGCACGACTCAGAGGAGGGTGATCTGCATTTAACTTTTGCTGCTGCTGCTGGCCCGGAATTTAATGAATGAACCTGCTTAATTATTCCATTTCAGGCGGGTTTATTTTCGACACGCGCGTTTTTACGCGGCAATTGAAATTTTTAATAGGAAAATGCGTGGGCGCGTCCACAATCCGCACTCGACTGTGCGCAGAGATGAGCTCTCCTGGGGCTCGAGCCGCGTCTCTTTGTGGCATTCTAATTACAAACCGAGTTGCTGGCTCTGCCCTGGTTAGCAGAATGGGGCGGGGGTGGCCTTAGCAAGCTAATGAAATTAAAAAAGTCCACAAATAGAATTATAATAAAATAGAGTTGCCCCGATGGCCGATGGCTAGAGCGGGGAAACATGCGAGAATGCTTTAAGCTCGCTCGAGTGACCTCAGCATTGGCCAATGTTTTCGCCTAATTAATTGCCATTTGTGGTCTGCTCTAAATGCAATTAGTTACCCTTAATTATAATTAGTGTGATTTTACTATTTGAATTATTTAGGTACGGTTTCACCGCGCTGATTAACTAATTAACAATTATTTGTATTTTAATTAAGTCACAAGTTCGACGAAATCAACTGCAGAGAGAGAAAATTTCTTTATTCGGTTTACTCTTCTTAAACTTTAATGATAAGCAATGCCTAGCAATGTCTACTGAATGGAAAGCAAAATGAAGAATAAAAATGGTAAGTAGTGACAACGACTAAGGACACCGACTAAAAACGAGAAAATACGGATGACGAATTGAGAGCAGACAATTAGCAAGCACGGCGAAATGTTAAAAAGCATATTGACTATAGACGACGAGTTAAATCGACCAGTAAAAAGGGTAAGCAGTTACGACAAGAAATAACTACTATCAAGAGCTTTTTTGTTTTCAACACACATATTTTATTGAAGGAGTATATTAACCACAAATAATCCAAAAAATTATACTCTCACATTTAATAACTCCCAATAAAGTGTGACAATAATGAAAGTTTGTTATGCAAACTTCAAAGCATGCATGCTTTTAATAATTTATTAGCAACTTTTCTGATAAATTTATTTTCTAAATTCAATTTCTTAATGGGATATAAATTCAGAGCAGCGATAAACCAAAAGACTCTGCGCAGTTTAGTTTAGAGTCAATATTTCAAAGTACAATGCATAATTTAAAACAAACATTGAAATTATACTCCAAGTATTTTGCCATAGACCATAGAGCCAAAGTTTAACTTTATTCAAACACAAATCATTTTAGACATCCCTTCTTAAATGTTTGTTTTCCAGTGCAGCTACTCAATACATTTATTCGGGAAATGTATGTATACATTTGTAATTTTAGCTTGACATGACAAAGGTCATGGGTTAGAACGGGTATTGTATGCCCTGTCAAAGACAATTAATCCAACTAATCGAGTCGAAGGGCATGCTGCACAGTTTTGGCAAATCCAATTCCCATGCAAAGCGTATTTCAACATTTTTCTAATTAAATAAAAGCCCCGCCGGAGTGGCAGGAAATACAGAATGTGATCTGCAAACAAACGAAATTTTAATTTCAATTTGTCAAAGCCACACAACCGAACACACCTAGAGGTCCGGTGCCAGGACATTAGAATTTATCACATGAAATATAATTCGTTGAAGTAAACGATTTCGCATTTCAAAGGGAAATGGCAAATGGGAAATGGGAATTGGATAGGATTGTGGAATGGGTTTGCGGTCCAAAAGAGGTTATGTCCAACGACCATTTATAAAATATGCATGGGGCATAGATTTATATTGTATGCGACGATTATAATGCAAATGCCCAAACATTTTTGACAGCTCCTCCCCCGTTTTCTCTCTCGTACAAATATACAAAATATACGAAAATAAAAAAAAGAGGTGGCTAGGGAAATGAAATATTTAGATGTTAAGTCCTTTGGTGTGGCCATTTCGCCCCTCTTGCGGTGTGACGCAGAACAATAAATAATAAAATCACTAACTGGTTTCGCCATGCATGTGTCCAAGTCGCCAGTGTCAGCATCAGCAGGATCCACATCGATGGCGTCCTGGGAGACGCTTACCTAAATCATAGTCGAGCGAAAAGCTTTTGCCATAAACCCCGAACATATTGACAGACTCCCACTCGCTGTGATGGCTATATCTACGCGGCGGGATGGCTCCGATTGTGGGTGATTTCTGGGTGGTTGGGTGGTGGTGGTTCTGCTGCTGCTGCTTGGGGAAATCAGCGGCGGCGACAAAGTGAATAGAGCACACGCAGCGCAGCGATATGCTTCCTCATCTACTCATTTCCTATATATGGGCATAACAGGCTGTGAACTGGAACGTGTCTATTGGTTCGATGGTGTCTATCGCACACACACACTCGAAAAAAGTTTAAATGACTTTTTCCTTTCGGGGAAGTGATTTTCTACGACATCATAGCTTGAAGAAAGTATTCATTGTGGAATATTAAAATTGATTATTAGGAGCTAAAAACAATGATTATGATTTGTTTTTGATGAATATTTAATATGAAATAAATCTATATAATTAAATTAGAAGAATTAAATTTTCGTGAGTATTAAAAAGAAAGCATTCGTCCGCATTTGATTAATAGATGCTAAAACACAGATTTCATTTGATTTAGATTAATATTTATTTAAAAAAATATAAATAATCAAATCTTAAGCTTTTTAAATCAAGGGGCCATACAATTATATTTATTAAAAGAAATTAATAAAATAATAAATAAATGAAAAAGTAACTTCATTTCCTTTCCCCTTAAAGTTATTTAGCAATCAAAATTAAAATTCTTTAATGGAAATAACAATGGCAGAACCAAAAGGCAAACTCCAGCTATATTTTAAAAAAGTAATTAAACGCTTTTGCTAGCTACAAATTCAATTCAGCTCAATCTGCCATAGTTTTATTTCGCTTGCACATTTAACCTTTTGAAATTTCATTTATTACGTATACGCAGCATGACCCTGGTCCCTGGCTAAATGTCGCCGAAACTCGTATGTTTCGGCTTATATGCACAGGACTAACTATTAATAATTCATACAGAACAGAGAAACAAATACAAAAAAAGGAATGAAGGAAGGAAGAAAACTCCCATAAAACGTAGTCTGTTTGCACTCTAATTGCAGCACACTTTATGTAAATTTTTTTTGGGGGCATTTGGATCTTCGGGCTTCGAGGTGGCGAGGTGCAGCTGCCAACGAATTGAAAACTGCCCGTTTCGCAATTAAAGTTCCAATCCCTCGGCTTGCTCGCCGCGGCTCCATTAAAGTTTTTGGCGTCGCTTAGCTTTCGGTTAGCTGAGAACTCGCCTGTCGAGGAAAACTTTTGATAATAGCACAGCACAGCACAGCAGCTGAGCGGGAGTTGATTGTCTATATATGCAGGATATGCTTGCTATGTGGGGGTGTGTGTGTGTGTGACTAAGCACGGAGGGGGTCGAGTCAATGAAGCCAAAACAAATATAGGGAAAAGTTTTCCAATTTTCGATTGCCAATTGTGGAGGATTTTTTTGTGGGGTGAAGGGAGAGAAAACGGAAACGAGAACACGAGAAAGTTTCTGTGCCATTTCGATACGTGTGTTTGCGTCCATTTCGCTCTCGATTTCCCACAGTCCCATGCCCTTCTCCCTGCCACGCCCTTTTATGGCACTGGAACATGCAAAATAATTCCAAAATAATTTTCTTAATTTCGTTAATTGAGACTCACCCGTTTGGGGGAGGCCAGCCAGTCAGGCAGCCGGTCAGTCAATGCCTGAAAATATATTTTTTTACCATATTGAAATTATTTTGGCACCGACTTTAACTCTCGCTTTGACTGCAAACTTTTGCTTTTATAGCACAACTAGCGTCGCAACTTTTCCTAACGCAATGCAGTAAAGTTTTTCCACTTCAAGTGCAAGCGACCCGGCCTGGCATCACATCCCTCCCAGCTTTTCCAGCAAGCACTTTTCCGTGACAATAGAAAACTTTTACAAGTTTTCACTTGGCTCGGAGACTACAGTTGACTAAGTTTGGTGTCTTGATGTCCATTTTATTTGCAGCAACTGTGCAATTATTTATGCGCCAGTCAGTGCACGGTTATGCCATAGGAGCATACACAACTGGCCTGGCTGCTGCCACATTCCATTTCTCGTGGCACTTTAAACTTGCCATAAGTGTTTGTAATGCGCTCGTTACATTTATTATTGAGTGGCCTTGTCGCCTGCCAGACAGACAGTCGAACGGGGCGATGCACCCGGCCATTCCCAAGCCTGGATTAGGTTTCCCCCGTATTCAGGATACCCATTTGAATGCAAGGCGAACGTTTTTGGCGCAATTCCCCATCACGTGGCCGGTAGCATACTTATCCGGGCATCGCCAGGAGCCAGCAGGCAAGGACAGGGGGACAGCCAAGAGGAGCCAGAAGCTGTAAATGCATATTTTATATTTTCATTTCATTGAAACCAGCACGTAAACCGGTCGGTCAGTTGCCCAGCTGCCTTAAAATTCCGTCCATTTGAATTAAACCCGCCAGCTTACATCAATAACTAGTTAGAAAAGTTTGAACAATTAAAAATGTGGGTGAAAAAAGGAAATGTTGTGGATTGTAGGGAATAATATTTTACCTCTTGGAAAATAGAAAATGTGGCAAGGTTTAAAAAAAAAATCAATTTCAAAAAGAATGAATACTGATTTTTAATACATTTGTATTTTTTATCATTCGATCAGGAATATTCATTTATATGATAATTTATAATATGTAAGGCTTAAGTAAGAAATAAAAAGTTGAATAATGTGCAAATTATTTGTTAATATACAAATCTAAAATAACGAATTAGAATAATGTATAATTTATTCGTTCTTTTATGTGTTTTTACATTTTATGTTGTACTTTACTAATTTATTATTTATATAATTTACTTATACAACGGGATTTTAAAGAATTGTTATCGCAATTAAATAAATAAAGACAGTTAAAATAAGAAATTTCAAGATGTTTTAAAAAGCTTACATAATTCGGTATTTATTAAAGTTGTAACAGAAGTATGTACATATGTACCCTTTATCAACCTAAAATTAATTCAGTTCAATATAAAATATATAAAATGGCAGCTGACAAAAGTAATTGATATGGGTTTTAATTAAATTTCCATGTGCCTATGAACCTTAGACAATTGTTTAGATGTCCTCCGTCGACTTAACGCTACCACTCGGAAAGCATTTCCATGTTAGCACATGAGACGCCAAGCGTCATTTTCAATTGCAGGCGACACGCGGCGGTCGTGGTAATGCATTTTTCATTACGCGACAACCGCAGAGAGGCTTTTCCAGCGACGGCAGAATAAAGACAGAAAATAAAGTTTTCACTTCCTGCATTATTTAGCAACTGGCAAATGAGTAAACATCATTCGCTCCCGGCGGCCGTGCAATAAAGCTGCTCGAATGCCCCTCGAATGTGGGTCTATCAAACAAAGTCACTCTGCGATTTGCATTTTCATATGGATTTTGTTACGCTCCCGGAGTCCTAAGAAGTTCGGAGGCGTCCTCCGCAACCTTATGGAAGAGTTAGCAAATAAAGCCGCTGGCGAATGGCTCTCTGCCAGTGAGTTTATATACGCTTCGCTTGTCGCAAAGATATTGCACTTTATAAATCATCTGGGGAATAAAGAACGCTCTGGGGGCACGTGAAAGTTGACGAAAAGTATGTGCTCTTTGCCGCAACAAATATGTGCTCTAAAAAAACAAATTGCGGTTACTTAGCGATGATGCCAGTGTTTGTTTGCACTTTCGTGCAAAGTTTATTGGAATTTTTAATGCACTAGCAGTGAAAGAGTTTGTTCCTCACAATACAAATTAAGTGAACTCACCGGGATAAGCTTACCCCGCAAGCAAGGCAATCAAAAATCCAACATACACAGTACCAAAAAAACACTCAAGTAATTGAATAAAGTACATAAATACAAGAAAAGTTTATTCTACTACCTCACTAAACTAGATAAACTACCTCACTAAACTAATCTACATTTTTATAATAAAAATAAACCTGATTTTAAATTTTTTCCTATTTTGTCTCCGTGTAAAGGAAAAGCGACCTTAAAGCCAACTTGTCTCTTTCCAGGTCACTCTACCCGCTTCCTGCTCATTTGGCATGGACATTGTGTTGGTCCCTTTGTTTGATTCGGTCTCACAAGTGCCTCGCCTCGTGCCTGATTTCTATTTGGTTGATCTACTTTCGCCATGGCTGATTCGCTTTTTACTGCCGAGCATTTCGGTTGGATTTTGGCCGCCGCCATTGTTGTTGATACAGGCCAAATTGCAGCGATTTCTGCATCCTGTCGGTTTCGATCTCCGAATTGGTTCGGTTGGGGGGTCCTGGGTACGTGATGCTTGCTGCCTGGCTGCAGACACTGATTAGAGTGAAGAGGTCGCCAGTTCGCCAAGCTAAGAAGGAATCGAGGCAGCCAATTGCTGCCACCACCACATTTCGGTGCATGCAAATGGACTTCGTGGCGGGGATTTTTGTGCAGGATAAAGAATGGAGGATGAGATGGAGGTAGCTGGAGGATTGGGATCCCGAATAACAACTCACTGGCATTGTTGACTCAACGTGCTGCCAATTAAATTATTTTCTGAACTTTATTCCTCATTTCAGCAAAATTAGCATTCACTGTCTGCACACAAATTCTAAAGTATTTAGTATATTTTATTAAACTACCAATTAAATGCAAGCCAAATTTTAATAAATGTTCTCAAATCTTCTAAATGAATCAGTAAATCAAATAACATATTTTTACATTTTTATTATATTTTATGATATTTATGATATTTATTTTATTTTATTTTATGATATTTTTCATATGATAATGAGCGCGATTTTTAAATCGACACCTATGGAACGCACATGGATGTTAGACCTAGACTTCTTCTGATAATAATTTCAACTAACCGATGTAGTTTCATTTAAGATAATTTCACACTAACAATCTTCCTAGTAGTGCCGCTATGCCTACCCGGCGTAAAAGACTAATGTATTTTTCCAAACAATCAACAGCTTAAGCTTCCGGATTCCAGGGCGTAAACTTGACCCTAATTAATTTATAACATTATCTTGCAGTATTAAGCAGCCAAGTCACGTGAAGCGTTCCAGACTAGTAGTTCGCTCTGATTTAATTTCCCAGCCATGTGTCCTTAAATGCCACTTACAATTAGAACAGGAATTACGTGAAAAGAGCCTGCCACTTGTGTCGCTCGATCAAAATGGTCCTTAAATAGGCTCCAGAGCAAGGGTTAAAAAATCAATGACGGAAAGAAGTGAAAACTTTGGCCAAGCCAGAGTTCAGCTGACGACTTTAGCCTCCCGCTAATTGTTGTTTAATTGGGACATGGAGAGGGCTGGAGGAATAGAGGAGCTGGAGGGCGAAAGTTTTCGCCAGTGGGAAGTTTCCACAGAGCCGCCACGAATTTCGGTTAACTAAAAGCAAGCCGGTGCCAGCAGCATCCTCTAAGCCTGGCCAAGTACTTGCCACATTTGCGCTGCATTAAAAATGCATTTTCCCCTCTTCCCGAGCGTGTTTAATAGTCTATGCAACAATGTGTGTGTGTGTGCTCGGCGAGTGTGTGGGTGTAATGCTGATGGCGCTCGTTCCGAGGCAGCCATATAATTTGAACATCATGAAGTGCACTTATCAGGGCGGTTGGCAAGCACTGCAATAGATAAGCATCAGCTGAGTGGCTGACTCGTGGAAGCCACGGTGCAAAAACTGCATTATACTTATACTTACCGAAACTGAAGCAATCTTGGGAGCTCGCTCTCTGGTTGGCAGCCCCACTGAAGCATCCAATATGGCATCGTGCTGGCTCCTCCTAAGCCATTGCTTATTAAAACATTTCACGACATGCTCGTGGTTTGAATGTGAATGCACTTGGAGAAAATAATATTTTTGCAGCCTTTAATTAGCTTTTTGATTGATTTTGCCATTTGAAGTCTGTAGTACGCGAGGATTAATACTAGGTGGCATAGAATTCTTGTCATCAACATTATCTAAGCTTTATTATTAAGAAGGAAGGATAGAAAAAGGATTGTACTTTCTTTTAGTTTCCATCTAGTTTAAGTTACAATAATAACTAAATAAGTCCAAGTCTTAGTGATGGCTTTGCATTAAAATTCCCAACGGTTTCCAGCTATACTCTGATGGTAGTTATGAGGCATATTGAGGTTCTGTTCTTGGACAAGATATTTGTTTTGTCCGCCAGAAGCTTTTTCCTTGGTTAAATTGTTTTATTAATTCGTAGAGCTAGCAATTATAAATACCAACCTAATTTGACTTTTAAATTCCTATTTAACATGCAAGCCACATGCAAGTACCCTGAACTTTATTCCATTGAGGTCTCGATATTATTTTCATTTCAGTGTGAGATTTTCTCGTCCAGCGAAAGCCGTTGACTTTGATTGCCGTTTGGACAACGCGTCGTATGATTGTTTTTAGCTTGGCTGCAGCAAAAGGGCGTGCGGGCAGAACCAAATTGATTTGTGCACGTGCACGGCCAGCTAATGAGGCACGGACGGAACCCAATGCTCCGGGATGATGGAAAAGGACCTGGCAGCCTTGCATCCTGGCTTCCTCGCATCCGGGCATCCTGGCTTTCTGAAATGCTTTGCCATCGCCGTTGACATTCTGCATTTTTCCCTGACCCCAAGCAATTCTCCGGTTGCAAGTGACAGGAGGAGAGAGGGGGTCTACGGGTGCGAGTCCTGGCTGGCAGGATACATGCTGGACAGCTGCCAGGTCATTGCGGCTGCCATGTTCACTTAATTAACAACATTACAGCATTAACACACACATACACCCGAGGCAAACTCATTACTGACCAGAGAGAGGAAGAGAGAGTTGCATTAAAGTTTTATAATAAATCTAATGGCCGACATGGACGCACAACTGTAATTTTGTTTGTTTACTCAACTGACAGGGCCGGCTGACTCGCCTTTGTCTTTGCAATGTGTGACACATCGTCTAATGGTGCATTCGTGCATATGAAATTGCTGTCAACAAAGGGCGGCAGCGGCTCCCACAGCCAGAAGTCCTGTGGCGTCCTACCGCCCGACTTCCTGCAACCGCTGGATGTGCTGCCCTAATGGGTTTGCCCGGCCAACCCGACACAGGAAGCAATTCCTTGGCCTTAGTTATGGCAATCACGAGGTGACACATTTACTCGCTCCTCCCGACCCGTGTGTCACGGCCTCGGAGTGCTTGGGGAAATCAGCGACAAATCGAAAACTGAAAACGAAACGAGAGCAAAATGAGCTCGGTGCGAAGAGTGCGGTCAAAGCGATTGATAAGCGCCGGGGTAGACATTCGGTCCCAAGGCCACCCACCGCGCACCTGGAGGAAGGTGTTGCGTGCCTGATTACGCACCTGGGACCGCTTCACTTGGATGTGTGATGCCGCCGAATGAAATCAATGTTGCTGTTGACA